>JAIXHY010000052.1:568977-580195 GCA_020449905.1 Globodera pallida
AAAGATTTTGAGGAAGCTGAATGCAAAAAGGCACAAAAAGGGAAATGGCGATGTAAATGGTTTGAGAACTCTTGCCATGGCACATTGTAGATTGGTCAAAAATTTGCAAGCGAAGAACAGCATTGATCCTATTTTTGAATTTTCGAGAGCGAATCAAGGCGGAGGACCATGATTTTGAGATGCATATGATGTTGTTATGTTGATTTGTTGCTTATTGTTACTGCTTCTAGTTATTCATAAAGTCAAAACCAGTGAAACCGTTTTATTTTAGTTCCATTTTTAGTACAAATTGTTAGAAATAGCACAACTCTTCAACAATCACTTTTAAGTAGGGTTCAGCCCCGACCCCCGACCCCGAGATTGTTTCCTTTTTTAAAATATTTTTGATGCCAATTCAGATCATTTTAACTCTTTTGGTCAGCAAAATTGGGGGACTATTAAACCATGTATTTATTACTTTGTTCAAAGTTGAATAAGGAAATAGGGGGTAGCCCGTTGTAAACCGTCTTTGCGTCAAGCGAATTCGCAACTGATCGCTTCGGTACCCGAACCTTTTTTGTAGAGGATCTCAAGGCGCAACTTTTGAACCTGGCAGAATAATTTGGCACTGAACATTTATTTTGCGCTAAACCGGTTTGAAGTTTTGAGCTGGTGGATTTTTTGTGGTTTTTCGATTTGAGCACCCGGAAGCCGAATGTGCAGCTGTTTAGTGTTTGTTACAAAAAGATGGAGCAAGCGCTGCTGCATCTTTTAAAAAAAAAATTGTGGCTCTAGCACGAAGTTGAAGGGGTTCATGGCGCTGAGGCCGGTACGAGCTTCAAACCGGTTTGGGCTAAAACGACAGTAGTATGTAGCCCAGGATGTTTTTTGAAGAAAAAAGTTTAAGACTAAATGGGTTAAGTGGGGGTAGTTTGACATGCTGATTCCAGAAAAGAAAAAATTTTTGCCCTACGACAAAGTGTCGACAAGTTATGTGACAAAGTGTCTAATGGCTGTGGAAGGGTGGGAAATGTGGGGGAGAGCTGGGGGAAGTTGGAATATGTTGTTTCCATCTTAAGACAAAGTGTCGAAAAAATGGACAAAGTGTCTAAATGAGGAAAATGCGGGCGGGCGAGCGCGCGCGGGGCGAGTTCACGGAATGTGGAGAGGGGTAAGGGGCTTTGCCCGTTGTGCAGGCGGGCGGCGCGCGCGAAGCGCGCGGAACGAGCGGGGGTAAAGCCGGGCGGGCGAGGGCGCGGAGCGAGTTCACGCAATATGGAGGGGGTAAGGGGCTTGCCCGGTGTAAAAGGCAGAGAAGAGAGGGGAAGGGGGCTTGGCCGGTGTAAAAGGCCGGGGAGAGAGGGGAAGGGGGCTTGGCCGGTGTAAAGGCAGAGAAGAGAGGGGAAGGGGGCTTGGCCGGTGTAAAAGGCCGGGGAGAGAGGGGAAGGGGGCTTGCGCCCGGTGTAAAAGGCAGAGAAGAGAGGGGAAGGGGGCTTGGCCGGTGTAAAAGGCAGAGAAGAGAGGGGAAGGGGGCTTGGCCGGTGTAAAAGGCAGAGAAGAGAGGGGAAGGGGGCTTGGCCGGTGTAAAAAGCAGAGAAGAGAGGGGAAGGGGGCTTGGCCGGTGTAAAAAGCAGAGAAGAGAGGGGAAGGGGGCTTGCCCGGTGTAAAAGGCAGAGAAGAGAGGGGAAGGGGGCTTGGCCGGTGTAAAAGGCCGGGGAGAGAGGGGAAGGGGGCTTGCCCGGTGTAAAAGGCAGAGAAGAGAGGGGAAGGGGGCTTGGCCGGTGTAAAAGGCCGGGGAGAGAGGGGAAGGGGGCTTGCGCCCGGTGTAAAAGGCAGAGAAGAGAGGGTAAGGGGGCTTGCCCGGTGTAAAAGGCAGAGAAGAGAGGGGAAGGGGGCTTGCGCCCGGTGTAAAAGGCAGAGAAGAGAGGGTAAGGGGGCTTGCCCGGTGTAAAAGGCAGAGAAGAGAGGGGAAGGGGGCTTGCCCGGTGTAAAAGGCAGAGAAGAGAGGGGAAGGAGGCTTGGCCGGTGTAAAAGGCCGGGGAGAGAGGGGAAGGGGGCTTGGCCGGTGTAAAAGGCCGGGGAGAGAGGGGAAGGGGCTTGCGGACCGCCCCCCAAACCCAACGAATTTACCGTCTGTCGCCGTAATCCAACGGAAACGCGTTGGTCAGAGGCAAATAGTAAGTCTGAATGGATGAAATAAAGCCATAAGCGTCCGTCCGTCCGGTCACAACTCCCAAAACTCCCCCCCCCCCCCCAACACCCCCCCTCCCCTCCCAACACCCCCCCCTCCCCCCTCCCAACACCCCCCCTCCCCCCTCCCAACACCCCCCCCCCCCGGTGTAAAAGGCCGGGGAGAGAGGGGAAGGGGGCTTGGCCGGTGTAAAAGGCCGGGGAGAGAAGAGAAGGGGGCTTGCCCGGTGTAAAAGGCAGGAGAGAGAGGGTAAGGGGGCTCGCCCTGGGGTACTGGCGGGCGGGCGAGCGCGCGAAGCGCGCGGAGCAAGTTCACAGAAAAAAAATTAAATTTAAAAAAAAAAATTTTTTTTTTAAATTTGTTTGTTCCTCAAAGCCGCTAGAAAACGGCCCTTTATCTATTCACATGCATGCCCGCGTCTCCACTAGTTACTTTGTTCAAAGTTGAATGATCTTAAGTAGGGTTGTCACCCCGACCCCGTCCCCGACCCCGCAAATTTAGGCCATTTTTTGGGGTTTTCCCGACCCCAACATTTCAACCCCGAACCCCATCCCCGACTCGGGGTCGGGGTTAGCATACACCCCTAAAGATGGCATCATTGAGTGACAAAATTCATTTTTTCAGAGGGCTTGACTGTGGTGGTCGCGTACTTTTTGTCAAAAAATTTATTTCTTTTTACAAAATGAATGACAAGAAATCGATGGTCAGGCGGTTTGTCTCTTCTAAGTAAAATGTTCGGGTGGGTTCGAAAGATTTTTTGAAAAAAATTCGCCCCATCTTCTGAATTTTTGCTGCAATTTCTTAACGAAGATTGCCAATGGTTTAAATTATCAATTTTGATTTTCTGTTGACGAATTTGTGATTCTGAAAGCCTATATGGATGATTTTCCCCATTTTTTAATCAATGGACAACTGAGTCCCCAGTCAAAAGACACTTCAGTCCCGGGTCTGTAACTCTTCAGGGACTGGTTGCCGCAAAATTTTTTTTTCGGATTCTTACATTCTAAATATGGATTATAAAATGGGCTCTAGAAGCTCCAACCAAAGCTAAAAACACTATTTCTGGCATTTATACGCTGTTCCGAGTGCGCAAAAAAAATATGGATTTCCATATAAATCGCAGCCCTACTTATCAGGGAGCTCAAAATGCCCTCATTTGATGGCAAATGTTTCCCGAAAAAGTGCTCTTTGATTCTTATTGAAGTTTTGGTTGTTTCTTAACAAATTAGTCGAAAATTCAAAATTTTCTCGCGACGACACCCCACTCAAAAGTGAATAAAAATTCTCAAAAAACTTGTTTGACAAATTAAAAATTTTTTCAAAATTTGAATTTTCCGGGCATTTTTGGGTCAGGAATTCCGGTTTTCGGACACTGTTTGGGTCCGGTTACATCACTGATGCCTTTCCCTTCTCTTCAAAATAAGAACAAATTTAAAAAATTATCGGCTCTAATGTCAATAAATTTCGGAATCAAAAATAAACAAAAATTTTACAATCTAAAATTTTGAAGAAAAGTTTTTAAAAACCCGAAACCCCGACCGATTTGGGTAACCCCGACCCCGACAGTCCCGCCCCCGAAAAACCCCGACCCCGCAATTCTCAACCCCGCACGCGGGGGGTGACAATCCTAATCTTAAGTATTTTAGTGTCATAAATGTAGAAAAAAATAGCGCAATTTTTTATTCCATCTATTTCTTTAAAATTTTGAGAATTCAACAAGGCTAAGATTTTTAGGTTCGAAAAATCTCGAAATAAGTACCTAAAATGGGTGAAAAAAGAGCCAAAATTAGATTCTAAAAACCGGGTTAATAAGCAAAAATAGTTATGAAAAAAATTTGTGTAAAAATAACAATAATGGCTTAAAAACTTGTTTTTTACATGATATCAGAAGGCTGCTACTTTTAGGCAAGAAAAAGTGCAAAAGGCGCCTAAAAAGACGCGAAATTCTATGAAATTGATCCTGACAAAAAAAAAAATTCGAAATTTATTGTATTTTTTAGTAATTCGAATTTAATTGAATTTTTCTAAAAAATTTTCAAAAAACGCCCAAATAGTGGCAAAAATAGGGGCAAAAAGTCTTTTACTTGAAATAGGTCTGCCTACTTTAAGTGTAAAAATCCCAAAAATAGGTTTTTTATGTTCGAATAGGTAAATTAAAACGACGAAATTTCCGAATAAAAACATGTTTTTCGTGCATAACACTCGCCAAAACAAAGCTGCAGAAAAAATAAGTAAAGCCCTAAAAGTAACAGCCCTGATAATCATGGATTAAATAACATTGGCAATCTTTGAAAGAAAATTGAAAGAAAAATGTGATGAATTTATTTCAAAACAAATTATTTTTTGGTCGCTTATTAAAATAGCGGGAGGACACCCCCATTCGAGAACACCCAACGAAATTTGTCTTCTTAATTTGTGCAAAATCCGATCCGGAAATTTGTGCAACTCCAGCACACTTTCGTAGCATTTCTATCATCATAAGCGTAGTTGTACGAAGTTGGAAACGCGGCAAGCATTGCGTTGTAGCCGGCGATTTGATCCGCGGTCCAGTTGTGGGCTCGACCACAAGTTGTCGGCTGGTCATGCGCATTCCGGCAACACACGGAGTCCGTGCCGTACGCCAAACACACACTTTTCACACGCTTTTTCTGCAATATTCAAAATGTTCAACAACCATTTAAACAAAACTTGATTAACTAAAACAATATAAAAAAAGAAAAAATTTCAAAAAAGATTTGGGCTTTTTCTATTAACCTTTTTTTTTAGATTTATTTAATTGCTTGGGTTAGTTTAATGTTAGCTTCAACTTTTCAAAAATTGGCAATACTGCAGAATTTTGTGGTCCCGACAATTTTTAAATGCATGGTTTCTAGGGTAAAAATATGCGTTTAACAGGAATCCAAGCTCAGATTTTGCGAATGTCAAACCCTAAACCCGATCGAACATTTGGTCGAACAAATCTCCCCCATTTTCAAAAAATAATTTTTTAAATATTGTTAAAAGGATATTCCTAGAAGTTTTCGGCGTTAAACGAATCTGCTGACTCCATTTCGACTCGATTTCGAACCCATGAGCCAAATTCGAACAATTCCAGAAAAAACTTTTTTCTGAAATCGCTTTTCTGTAACCAAAATCGCAGGATTGCCGAGAATGTCAGAAACAGTTGTAGAAACCGATCGACCGCTCAAAACTTACGCCATTTGAGTCAACCATTTTCATTGCATCCGGCATCCCGTCTACCAGCTTGTCCAAACTGTTGCCTAATTTGTTGTCGTAAGTGACAGATGTACAATTTGGCACATGGACACTGATCGGCACATTGGCACCGTCCACGTAACTGACGTCAAATGTTTGTTTTCCGTCCGCATCGAAGGTCCATTCAAAAAGAGAAATTGGCGGCATAGCCGCTGCCAAGTTGCAGTGCGGATTATTCTGCACATAAACATTTTTTTAAATTTTATTTTTAAAAATTAGCAAATTCAAAGAATTTAATTTCCCACCATTTTGTCACAGTCCGTGTTGGCCCACAACCGTTGCGCACTGCTCACTGCCGGCACACTTTTTGTTTTTGTTGTGCCAGCCGTTAAATTCACATGCACAGCACCGGCCACAAAAATTTCATATGGACATCCGTTGACCAAATTGAGCTGGACGCCTGCAACAATTTGAGATCATCGACTGTATCAGAATTCCCACTGATATTTTTTTGGGAGTGCCGGCGGTCAAAATACAAAATGATGCCATTTTTAACATATTTTTTAAATGATATTTTTTTCAAAAAAAAAGAATTTAAATAGCTAGCTCATTTTATTTATCTTTTAGATAAATTAAAATGCGAAAATTGGCCAAAAAATGGAGTTTTACGAAATCATTGCATAGTTTTTGGTTGCTTTGATTTTTTACACAGAACATTTGCCGGAAAAACAATTTGTCCGTACAGCTTGTGCCATTGCATAATGAAGATTCGTCAAAGTCGGAGGCCGTTGAGGACGGCAAAATTGGGGTTCTGGATTCTACGGTGGCGGCATGTCCAGTTTCGGTGGTATTGAAGGCTAATATTGTTGGATCGGTGCCATCAAAGCTCGGTAAAGAACACTAAAAATATTATGACGACTTTTTTGAGTGTTGGAGCATTTGTATCTCTTAAAAACCTTATTGAAAATCATATATTAAGTTTTTATATTATTAGTAATTTGCTCAATTTTAAATTTAGACCTTCATCGTGCAACCCGTGTATTTGGTGACTGAAACAAGGTCCAGTGCCAAAATGCTAAGTGCCATTCCATCGAAATCGTCCATAAACGCCCCCAACCCCAGCGCCATTTGAAAGTCTTTTTCGAGCAAAGCGTCAGCTAAAATTTTGTCAAAATGAATTATAAATAAATATATTTTATTTTTTAATTGTTTCGTTGTTTTAATTGTCGCCGTTTCGCGTTTTTCGCCGTTTATTAAATGGCGGCGAGCTAAACAAATTGTTAAATAAGAATATAATTAATAATTAATTAATTAATTTGTTTATCGCCCACCTTCCAAACGTTGTGCTTCTGCTGTTGGTGTCCCGTTTGAACTTCTCCCACTGGAGACAATTCCCCCGCATTTGAGGGGTGGCGCATTTGTCGGCGTTTGTTCGCAGGGTAATGTGGAGAAAGTGAGCTGAATGAATTACAATTAAAGCAACGACCTGAATGAAGACCGATCGATATTTTGATCGAGAATCTCGGTAAAATCTCGACTAGAATCTCGATCGTCCCGCTCTAATTACAATATTTGTTAGGTAAAAGTAAATCGAACCGATTCAAATATTCTTTTATTGTCCGCGTCCTCAACGCCCACAGAATATTCGCAAGAAAATTGCAAATTTTCCTAAAAAAGAAAATGCGACGACGAAAAACTCTTTTTTTGACCAAAGTGGCGACGCAATTTTGAACATAAAATTGTTGGGGAGGCAATTCAACAAAACAGCGAAGAGAATAAATGGACACACGGAATTTGGCCTGAAAAGGGAAAAGTTTGAATTTAATTCAATTCGAATTGAATAATTATACAAAAGCTTTAAAATATGCTAATTTGTTGAAAGTGGGGTTGGCCCCGACTTTTCCCGCCCCCTAGGGGTCGGGGACCAACTCTAGTTGAAAGTACCGTATTCCACCAGCGCCTCTTTCTTACCGTATTCTCCGACGATGCCCGCCCCCTAAGGGTCGTGGACCAACCCTTTAAAAGCACCGTATTCCACCAGCGCCTCTTTCTACCGTATTCTCCCGACGATGCCCGCCCCCTAAGGGTCGGGGACCAACCCTTTAAAAGTACCGTATTCCACCAGCGCCTCTTTCTTACCGTATTCTCCCGACGATGCCCGCCGTTGGGGCGGCACTTTGGATGGGAAAGCCAGGAAATGATCGTCTTCAGTCGTCCATCTTCGAAATAGGGCGTTTTCACTTCGACCTGTAGTTGTTTTGAAGCGGACAAATTCTGTTAAATATTTATTTTATTCAAAATAAAAAAGTTTATTTATTTTTAATTACCATTTTATTCTGAACGGTTTCGGCGTCGTCATTAAACGGGTCGGGCATTTTCGTCGCCTCCGTTTTGTTGGGCATTCGAATGAGTAAAACGGCCGCGTCCCCGCGCAAATCGCCCTCACTTGACTCCACCGAAGCATAAAGCTAAAATAAATGTAATTATATTTTAAATATTGCTAAAATAAATTAAATATCACTAAAATAATGTAATTATATTTTAAATATCGTTAAAATAAATGTAATTATATTTTAAATTCGCTAAAATAAATGTAATTATATTTTAAATATCGCTAAAATAAATGTAATTATATTTTAAATATCGCTAAATATTTTAAATATTTTTTTTGTTTTTACCTCGGCGATGTAAAAATGGCCGGGCTCGAGACCGACGAGTTCGGCTTTGGTGCTGTAACTTGGCAACACAATGCTTCGTTTTAGTCCAAATTCGTCCTAACAGAAATTTTGCATTTTTTAAACAAAAAAATTTACCCCGTCAATTTCTTCTCCCAAAAGGCCCTCGTAATCGTCGTCCGCCGTATTTTTTTGGTTGGAATGGCGCCGCTGTCGCAGCTCAAAGGCTTTTGCCAATTCATCGGAAGTTCGCCTAAAATTATTTTTGGAATAAAAAATAAAAAATATTTTTCCAATTTTCTTACCACCACGACAGCCGATATTCTTTTAACGAAACTTCAGAATTTGGCGGATTCCACACAATTTTCGGGGGCCGCCAACTTTCATAAATAAATGTCACGTTAAGAGGCGCCTGAAATAAATAAATAAATTAAAATAATCGCCGCCAATTTAATTAATTTATTTTATTTATTTAGTAAAAAATGACCGAAGGCGCCTTTAATTCCGTGGACAGTTTGAAGGACGGGTGACTTGGCTGTGAAAATCCGTCTGCAATTATTTTGTTTTTTTTGCATTTTCAATTAAATTAAATTAATTTACGCGTTCCGTGCATATTAACGGCGGCTACTCGGAATACGTAAAAGCGGCCGGGCGAAAGCAAATGCTTCAGAATTGCGTACATTTTGTTGCGGACCATTATCTTTTTTTGGAATTTATTTTTGAAATTTAAAAAAAATGCCTACGGTTTGCCAAGGCGCCATTGTTTCGGACAGTTTATGCACGGACCAGCGCCATTGGATGACAAACACTCAAAAGATTAAAATGTTTATTAAAAAAACAATTAAAATTAATTTTATGTTTGTAAAAAACAAAATACAATTTGAATTTGTGGCGGTGTGTTGTGGCGACAATCGCTTCATTACCCAACGCAAAATTGCCGAACTGAAATAGTTACAGTCCTTTACGGTAATACAGTACCCTCTCCGAGTGTCAGTTACCGTTTCCTCTTCCTTTCGTTTACTGTAATGCCCTCGGGGCGTGGGAGAAGGCGCGAATCGTTCAGAGACGGCGTCAGACAGCTTCTGCTGCACCCGACAACACAACATTTGTCAATCTAATTTATTTTAATTGTATAAATTATTAAATAACCCGAAAACACAACATTTGTCAATCTAATTTATTTTAATTGTATAAATTATTAAATAACCCGAAAACACAACATTTGTCAATCTAACATTTGACCCCAAAACATTGATTTCTGGCGGTTTTTGAAAAATAATTCATATTTTTAACGATAACTTTTAGTCATTTTCAAAAAAAAACCCCCCGAAAATTGAACATTTACATAAAAAATAAGGCTACCGGTCCGAAGGTCGAAAATCCGAAGGTCGAAAATTCTGAAGGTCGAAAAGAACAAAAACTGTCCGAAGGTCGAATAGAACAAATTTAAGCCGAAGGTCGAAAAAAAAACAAATTCAGTTTGAAGGTCGAATTAAATCCCATGGTAGAAGAGCGTACTGTTTTAAACATTTTACAACACCGATAAGCTTTATATCAATCTTATTAATGAACGAAAAAAATGGGTTGATAATTGTCGACATTGCTAAAAAATTCTGGGCTGAATAAAAAATTAACAAATGTTCACTGGAAGAGTGCTAATAGTAAGAATGGTCGTGACCAATAGAAATGTCGTTATGCTCTTCAAGCAACGGCATGTTTTCATCCGCATGTTTGAGGGTTCTCCCCCATCTCATCAACGCCCAACTCATCAACAATCAAGATCGGGGCAATAACTTGCTTCAAGCTTAACCGATTTAGAAATTCTTAAAGCCAATCGAAAGATCTTAAAGAGATGAAGCTAACATTAAGTTAAAGCTTTGTGATTCGACAAGTTTCAAAAAAGTTATGGCCTTAACACTTGATAAAATTTCAAAATTCCGGGTTTTGGGGATTTTCTGGCCATAACTTTTTTGAAACTTGTCCATCCAATCGCAAAGCTTTAACTTAATGTTAGCTTCAATCGTGTTTTTTATTTTCTATTCGACTTTTGGACAGTTTTTGTTCTTTTCGACCTTCAGAATTTTCGACCTTCAGATTTTCGACCTTCGGCTTAAATTTGTTCTATTCGACCTTCGGACCGTTTTTGTTCTTTTCGACCTTCAGAATTTTCGACCTTCAGATTTTCGACCTTCGGACTATAATTGTTCTTTTCGACCTTCGGACTGTTTTTGTTCTTTTCGACCTTGGGACTTTTCGACCTTCGGCCCGGAAGCGAAAAATAAGGGGAAAAACTCGCGATGAAATGGCATTCGCGCTCAAATGGCGCAGGCGTAGAGATGGCCAGGAGCGATGAGTTAGCCTGACAGTTAAAACTACCGGAATTTTTTCAAAATCATCTTTCGAAAAATGTTAAAATAATATGCGCAAAGGCTTTAAATCTACTTAATTATACGTTTAATAAGAAAAAAAATTAAGTTTTAAGCAAATTAATGCAGTAAAGTGACACTTTTCAGTGCATATTTGGTGCATATTTCGGCATTTTTGGCATATTTTGGTGCATATTTTGGCCTTTTTTTGGTGCATATATATGCGCATATTTGGCGATTTTTGGTGCATATCGGTCCGATCCCTATTATTGTATATTTTATAAAAATTGTTCAAAAAATTAGTGGTCTAGGGCAAGATAAATTCGAATTTTATTTCCTTTTTCTTAAGAAATTTTTCGAAAAAAAGCTTGAAATATGCACAAACGTTCAAAAAAGTCGCTAAAATGCCAAAATAGGCTCCAAAAGTCTTCAAATACCCGAAATAGGCTTGAGAGCTTATTTTAGACGCGAAACCCCAAAATAGGGTTTCCTAGGTATGATAGCCTCGTTAAAACGGTAAAATTTCCGACTAAAATCATGTTTTTCATGCTTAACTTGCCAAAACAAAGTTGCAGAAAAAATAGGCAAAAACCTAAAAATACCATCAAAAATTCATCTTTTGCACGCATTTTAATTTAAAAATATTTGGAAATTTATTAAAAAAACTTCCATTATTGGGGGAAAATAGGCGCTAGGACAAAATCCCTAACGGTCAAAATCACTAACGGTCATAATCCCTAACGGTCAAAATCCCTAATAACCCAAAAACGGTCAAAATCCCTAACGGACAAAATCCCTAATAAGCCAAAAGC